>OY293827.1:72134167-72156667 GCA_958507055.1 Crioceris asparagi | reverse complement strand
TGTGATGTAATACGGTCTTTCAAGCATCTACTTGTTTATATAGGTCTTTATGGTAACTTGCTGACTTCTGGTCGGCATCTCTGGCACGTAAACATCCTTATTACTTCTGTTATCTTCTTAAAACTGCTTCTTGAAGATGTAATATGATATGGTCACATACTGCGTCTTGCAGATGTAATATGATATGGTGAAATACTGCGTCTTGCATATTATGAAATAAAATATTTAAAAATATTACTTTGTTACTATGACTTTAATAATATTGCAAATATAACTTCATATAACAACTCCTCCATTTGAGAAAAGTTGGTGGAGTTTGCAACTACTTTTTAAGTTACTGATTTATTTGAATTTAATTCGATCTTTTCTTCTATGGGTTGTCCGACATGGATACTTGCTATTCTTTTAGGAAGAGTTCTTCTAATACTTTGCTGGAATGAAATACTGGGACATGGTCCTGGTGGTGATGGTGGATAATCGTTGGTTAAATCTATTCCAATTCGATGATGCTTTCTCCCACATTTACAGGTCACATAAAGTATTATCAATTAAATTATTATTATAATGGTTAAAATGGTATGGATTTAGTTTGTGTTGTGCAATGTTCAAATCTTCGGAATCAATTTTGTTCAACTTAAAACGTTCTAGTTCGGGGATTTGTATTTTTTCAGGAATATCCTTGCAACAGTCAAATGGAATTGTGACTGGATGACTTCGATACTTAATTTCCTTATATGTGTCAATTGGGTATTGGGCATGAACTCTTGTACTTTCAAAAAAGGAGCTACACTCGGGTTGTAATTTCAGCAAACTATTAGCTTTAATAATTTCTGATTTAATTTCCACATTTAACTGTGACTGGCAGAGGGTCCGAAACAGTAATTAACCATAGATTTAAATCAATTTGGTAGACATTATAATATTTCTGAGTTCTGAGTTAATCTTCTTAATAGTTGTGCTTCACAAATTGCATCGTTGTCAATTGGATATGGGAGGAGATCAGAATATATTTTTATGCTTCTTTCAAGAGTCTTGCAATTATTATGATAGAGACCTGTTCGATCATCTATTATTGGTATTGGATAGAGTCGATATAATATATAAGCTTCTGGATCAGTGAGAGGAATTTTGAGAAAAAATATTATTTTTGTTTCTGATTGATATTCTTCTAATTCAATAATATTGAGATAATCAGCTATATTTTATGTATACGTTTGTAAAAGTAAATTATTTCTTACAAGAGATTTTGCTATATCTTGTAATGAATTGATTAGAACTGAAGGTACTATTATTGAGCTATGTATTAATCTTTTTCGAGCAAAAGTGATAGAATTTAAAGTTGTATCAAGGGAATCTTCTAAGGAAATATAGCGTTCCATTATTGATTCACAAATATTCAATATCCTTATTTTTGCTTCATAAAATGCGACATCATCAGCAATATTCATCAAAGTATTTTGAATTTCTTTTATATCATCATTAAAAGTCTTCTCATCAATTTTTAATTTTTGTATAGTATTATTAAAATTTTTAATAACAGAAGTTGTAACTGAAATTAGTTTTTTAAGAAGATTTTCCAACTCAAATTCATCATTTGTTAATACAATCATTATAATATTCTCCATCTGATGCATCTAAATTACCAGTAATAGTTTTCCAAACAGTTCCGATTCCATTAAATATACCTCGCTTTGCCCTGGATTTATATGATTTAGTTTCATTTATAATTTCTTTATATTTTTGACCTATTGAATTCGAAATTTGTGATAATAAACTTATGTGTGTTTGAACTTCAGACTTAAAAGCTGTAAACCTTGGAGACGGATCTTCTACAGTATCCAAAATTTTTATAAGTATTTTATAATTATTTTGTATTGTTTTCTTGATTGAGCCAAGATCTTTGTAAACTAAAAGTGTCCATTTTTCATTTTAAATTTTGATAGTACATTCATCATTGAAAAAGATTCCAATGGTGTTATTAACAGGAGTGTGTACTGAGCTGATATAATATTTATCAGCACGAAGAATCTGAAACCAAAGAAACTACTCATAGTAGGGTTTCAGTCTATCGAAATTTATTTTTGATTTTTGATTAGTTTGCGAATTTCAAACTGTTGCAGAATTATCAAATAATTGCACAATTTCAAAAGGACCATTAAACAAATTTTGACTTTTATCTTTAATTTGAGATTCTTTAAGATAAACTTTATCTCCTACTTTATATTCTGGAAGCTTTCCTGGAATATTTTTATCAAATCAAATTTTTGCTCTTTCTTTCTGACTTACTGTTTTTGCTCGTGCAATTTCATAATAATGTTGCATTATGTTGTTCAAATCACGTATATATTTGGTAATAAGGGCCTTCTCTTTATATAAAGTTTCAGGTGGTCTACTAGACGTATGACCAAAAATCAGTTCATATGGGGTAAAACCAGTTGTTTTGTTTTTAGTATTATTATAATATATAACCGCATATTGCAAAATATTAAACGGATGTTCGTCTGGATTTTCTGCCTTATGTGCACGGATCATCTCCACAAGTGTTCCGTGAATTCGATTGTGGATGGCCAACGCTAGAAAAAGTGAGCTTTATGTCATAAAGCGTACACAAATATTTTTTTAATGAATTATCAAACTCTCGACCATAGTCGCAATGAATTCTCGAAGGTGTTCCAAAATATTGAAAGAATAATAATAGTGTATTTACAACTGTTGAAGCTTTTTTATTTGAAATAAGATAAGTTTGAGTAAATTTAGTTAGCTCATCTCGAATAGTTAAAGCGTAATTTCTTGTTGGATACTCAAAAATATCAATATTAATTCCTTCAAACGGAGTTTTTGTAGTTTCTGTTATTACCAGAGGAGTGTTTAAATTCTTACGACAAATCTTTACTTTCTGACAAGTTTCACAATTCTTAATAAATTGTTCCACATCTTTTGTTAGTCCTGTCCAGTTATACTGGTCCAATATGATAGGTATTTCATCATGGTCAGGAGTTTTAATAATATTTTTACAGACTACAAATTTTAAATCAACATTAGCAAAAATAATAGAGAATACTTCTAAAATAGGTAGCTCAAGATTACTTTCTATATAATAAGTTTTTGAAGGATCAAATTTACTTGGCTCTTTAAATAATGTGTAAAATAATTGTTGAACTACAAACTCTGGATCGTAAATAAGAGTTATTATAAAATACTTGCGATCTTTCACAGTTTTACTGGAAACAATATTTACTAAATTCATTTGAAAATCAAAATTTTCCTCAAAAATATCTTCAATAATTTTATAATGTAAATTTTCAAGTTTATTTTACCAAAATAAAGTGACAATATTCTTATGAGCCTCATCCAGTAACTGGTCATTTGATGTTTCAATTTTTGAATAATCGATTATTGATTTTGTTTTGTGAAGGTCAACAAATCTATCAAATTCGTCTGTCATTAATTCGTCCTGTTCATCTATAAGTGTTTCACTTTGTTGTGGGTCTATAGGATCATTAGGATCTTTACTTGTTGATGGTGTAACCTCATTAGTTTCATTAGTTGCCAAAATTGTAATTTTAGATTGTAGACTTGCACATTCTTTAAAATGATTAATTCTAATTCTTGAAAGCGCATCTGCATTTTTAATAATTTTGCCTGGCTTGTTCTCAATTTTGTAATCATATTCTTCCAATTTGAGTCGCCATCTAGCTAGTCTGCTTCCGGGATCTTTAATGGAAAAAAGCCATGTTAATGGACGATGGTCAGTGACTAGCGTAAATTTTCATCCAAATAAATAAGGACGAAAATGTTTTACTGCCCATACAATAGCAAGGAGTTCTCGTTCTACTGTCGAATACTTTGTTTCTGCACTACATAATGTTCTAGAAGCATAACTTAATGGTAGATCTTTACCAATGGGACCTTGTGATAGAACAGCGCCAATGGCAAATGCACTAGTATCAGTAGTGAGTATAAATGATTCTTCAAAATTGGGGTATCTCAAAATAGGATCTGAAGTAAGTGCAGTTTTTAGATCGTTGAAAGTACTTTTACATTCAGTATTAAAAATAAAAGAAAAATATTTCTGTAAAAGTCTTGTAAGGGGTTTCGAAACTTTGGCAAAATTTGGTATAAAGCGACGATAATATCCTGCTAAACCAAGGAAAGATTATATATCTTTAGGATTTTTAGGTTCCGGGAAATTTTTTAGACATTCTATTTTGGATGGATTTGTTTTAACACCATCTTGGCTAATTATATGTCCCAGATAAGCGACTTCTTTTCAAAGAAATTCACATTTATCTGGTTGAATTTTCAGGTTGGCTTTTCGAAGTCTGTTGAAAACTTGTCAGACGAGAAACATGTTCATGAATAGTAGAAGAATACATTATTATGTCATCCATATAAACAACACATCTTTCATGCCAAGTAAAATGTTATCCATGACGCGTTGGAAAGTGGACGGGGCATTTTTGAGTCCAACTGGCATTCGAACGAATTCATAGTGACCGTTATCAACTGAAAAAGCTGTTTTGGATATATCTTTTGGTTCAATCTCGATTTGATGGAAACCTGAGGCTAAGTCAAGAGTGGTAAAATATTGACATCTTCCTAGTTGGTCATGGAGATCAGAGATGTTGGGTAATGGATATTTGTCATCTACCGTAACTTCATTTAATTCACGATAGTCAACAACCACACGCCATTTTTGTTTTCCTGAAGCATCAAGCTTCTTTGGCACAATCCAAACTGGGGATGACCATGGTGAAATAGAATGACGTATATACCTTGCTCCAACATTTTGTTCACCTGAGTTTTTACCTCTTCTTTGTGAATTTGGGGGTATCTATATGATTTAGTAAATATAGGTCTCGCATTATCAGTTTCAATTGAATGTTTAATTTCATTAGTAAATGTTAGTTGGTCTCCTTCCAAATAAGAAATATCAGAAAATTCTAAACATAAATTTGTGATAATTTCTTTTTCTTCTTCATTGAGATGATCTGTACGCAACTGATCCAAAATTATAGTTTTTCTATCAACAGGTTGGTTAAATTTAGCTTTATTTTCATTAACGCAATTAAAATTTAAGAAACATTCGGGATTTGGAATGGGATCTAGATTCAAATTTGGAAATTCAACAATTTTTGGAATAGCATTCTAATTAATAATTGAAGTAAAGAATTCACCTTTTTCATTTACATGTACCAAAGCATTTGGAATTCTAACATTTTCTATTGCTCGTCCAAAAAGTAGTGCATCTGTGTTTGTTAATTTATATTTCAATTTTTTTCAATTCTTGGCTCAATAAAAATTAGATTTTGTATCTTTGGCAAACAAATAACAATTTCAACACCTGAATTTCTAAAAAGATAAAATATATTTTTTTTAACATACGTCCAATCTAACTCGTCCAATCCACACCCTATTTTTGGCATAGCTAATTTTTGAACATTGTTTTTACCAACATAGTCTCTCAATTTCTTTAAAGATGACCATAAAGTCTGATAAGTGGGTTTTCAGGTTGAAGTTTCTTTTGTTAGAAAATAATAAATATATCTAGTTGTATTTGCATTCTTAATTTTCAAACCTGTTAAACCACGTTGTTTTTGATTTTGACTTAATAATTTGTCTATATTTCCAGATCGTTTCTTAAATTCCGCGGCAAAGCCTTTTTGCATTTGCATATCTTCCGCCACGCAATGAGCAATGAATAATCATCAGGCATGTCAAAAATATCAATGTCTTTCTCATCTATTTTTTTATAACAATTTTCGATATTTTGTTCAAATTCTAAGAATTCCGAATCTTGTTCACAAATTTTATTATTTTGAGACAAGTGTGATGTTTCAGTAACTTTAAGCAGAGGTATAGTTTTAAAATTAGTTATCAATTGTTCTGAATTCAAATCAATTATACAATTATAATGTTCTAGGAAATCTGAACACAAAACTCCATCAAAATTAATATTAAGATTATAAATAAAAACTTTATGGGGATCTTTTGCAGCAAATGGAATAAGAACAGATTCTTTTAGTAAAATTTTTTGATCAGTTATCCCTTGAATAGTTACATACTCAGTAAATCTTTGAGGAAATTTCTTACCAGTATTTTCTTTAAAAATAAAAACTCCTGCACCTGTATCAATAAGCAACTTGAACTATTTAGAAGCATCTTCAATATAATAAAGATTTTTGGAATTACCACTCAAAAATGGATTTAAAGAAAATTTTGTTCGGGAAAATTTACATTCGGGTTCATCTCTTCAAATTTTAATGTTTGGATTTTGGTAACTGTTTCTGAAATTGAATTCTCTGTTGTCGGACAATCTGGGGGATGGTCTTTGACTGGGGCAATAGGAAAATCCTGAAAATTTGAAATTACCTCAACAGAAACAAAATTTTGAGAATCTCTCTCAAACTCAGAAAAATGTTCTTTATTTTGAGCAATTTTCAATTCTTAGAAATTTGAGATTACTTCAGCAGACATAAAATATTATTTCTTTATTATCTTGAATATCATAAAGATTATGATCCAGATCAGAGCCTAAGTATTCATCATAATAATCAGAATTATCGCTCTTAATTAATTGAGCTCGTTGTTGGAAATTACGATTCTTTTGAATCACCGAGGGTCTTACTTGAGATTGTCCCTGTGGTTGAAAAGGTTTTTGCTGGGGAACATTACTATATGGTCTATTTTGTAAATAATTTTGTGGTTGATTATGGAAATTTAATGGTCTTTGAAAATTTTGGTCGAAATTTTGATTGGAGCTTGGAGTAAAAGCTCTTTGCTGTTGAAAATGACATTGATTAGAAGTATGACCATCCTTACCACATGAAAAGAATTTTACAGTTTGTACTTGGGGTTTTCTAACATTTGAGGTTTACTTACAATATTAGTAGCTGGCATAATACATTTTTGGTTCTCAAAATATGATAATTGCAATTCTCTTCGTATGCGAATTTGTGCTTCTAATAAATTTTCAGGCTGACTAGCACGAATAAGTTGTCCTAGACGGGGTTCAAGTCCAGGTAATAAAGTATTAAGAGCCATAGTATCAATAAGAAGTTCTTGAGCAAACTTTTGTTCATTTAATAAATTTGATGTTTTTTGTATATTTGCATGCATTTTAGCATTTAAGACTTGCACTCTATTGAAAAATGTAAGAGCTGACTCATTCGATAATTGTTTTAATCTTTGTAAATCATGAATAAGAGAAGTAAGGTCTCTTGAATCACTGAATTGAAGATTGCAAAGCTGTCTTATCAGTAAATGAGCTATAAGAGTTCGGGGCCAAAATCGATCAATTTTACATGTAATTTCCCATAAGGAATTCTAAGGTCAAAAATGGCGAAATTGGCGCTATTTGACCTTGAACTTTGGCAGACCCCCCACTTCCCTCGCTGCTCTCTTGGTCAGCCAAGCCACGCCCCTCGGCGGAAAATTCAAATTTGACAGCTGACTGCGCCATCTGGGAAGCGGGGGAAATACTAAGTCGGCAGCTGACTGCGTCATCTTGGAAGCGGGGAAAATTCAAATTGACAAATGACAGCTGGCAGGAAATGTTCTCACCAATCTCAATGAATCATTAACAGCCCAAATATTACAAAGACATGCTTCGGTGATATCACAGCTGTTGTGATAAGAGGTTGAGTGAATGTTAGACCGCACCCAGCGCGAATTGTTGTCAAAGTTACTCAGCTGATTCAACGTAAAGACCATCTTTTATGATTGTAGATTGTTTATCACACATGTTGTAATAATGAATTAATATGTATATTTCTCATAACTGTGGAAAATGTACAAATATCAAGAAAAATTAAGCAAGTATCTCAACAAATGACTGAAAATGAGAGAAAAATGGTACAAATATCCAGAAAAATGAAACCAGTAACTACAATATAGCTATATGAGATGTGAAAAATGACAGAAAGAAATGCAAAATACATGAAAAGAGTGAGAAGCAGGATAGGTAGAGTTAACATCAGTGCGCATGTGTGCACAATGCTATATAAAGGTTGGTATCACAAAACTTACTCATTCAGTCATTGACTTTCGTAGGAGTAAGATGTGTCTCTTCAATAATTCAGTAAAACAAATTGCAGCCATATTAGTACTTTTATCATCTCAGTATGATGATAATGAGGCTCGCAAAGGATTAAATGAGTGTGCTAAGGCGCTAAAACGCATTAAAGATGCTATGAGATATGCCACGAGTGTGGGTGAGAAACATCATCTAGAAGCATGTTCAAGAAATATCCGAACCTTGAGGAATCAGATTAAAGCTGATGGAAAGAGGGGAACAGGGCTAGTTTCTAGACCAAATACTGCAAGAGATCGAGATTGCTGGAACGAAAGTGAGTCGGCATTTGACGGACGCATTCGCACAGGAATCATCTCTAACCTCCAACATAAAGATCCCCTCACATTCTTTCAAGACTGTTTTAAACTCTTTAGACCTCGTATAATCAATGCTCTGAGGAAAGATGAAGCCATCAAGGTCAACGTAGTATTCGGAGGCGAGTTTGTAATCGTGAAAGGTCACCAAGTTCAAACGGAATATAAATATTTCACTACAGCCAATTCACCCATCTTTCGTGAGACAGATCTCGAAGAGTGGTTCAACACAAAGGTTATTATTCCCCTTCTCAAAGACTTAGAAGAATTTCAAGAGAGAGATAGTGGATGGGCACTGAAGCGAGTAATGAATTTAGGAGTGAACATCAACAAATTTACACCCCAGCTGGGCTCATCATATATTGAGCTACCTGAGCAGATTAAGAAGAAGGAAGCCTGCATTAACGTTAAGAACGTTGATGATACATGTTTCGCCTGGGCTGTTACACCTGCCTTATATCCTGCCTATGATCATCCACAGAGAATAAAAAAGTACCCCCACTATTCATCAGTATTGAAGGTGAAAGGAATACAGGTTCCGATGACAATGAAGCAGATTCCAAATTTCGAGAAACAGAACGATATATCCGTCAACGTTTACATTCTCCAAAAGGAAAAAAAGACATTCACCACATTACCAACATACTTGACTAAGGAAAAGCGTGAGAAACATGTGAATCTGCTACTTATTCAGGACAGATATGATGATACTGAGGGCCCCGTCAAATATCATTATGTCTGGATTAAAAATCTCTCCAGGCTTTTATCCAACCAACTATCTAAATGTAATGACCAAAAGTTCTTTTGCGAACGCTACCTCCACTATTTTAGATCTCCAGATTACACCCGAGCAAGAAGTTGAGTTCAAAAAACATACTGTCACATTTGTGAAAAACCATTTACTAGCGAAGATATAAAAGTTAGTGACAACAATCACCTGATACCTATAAACAACTTTCGTGGAGCATCACATAACAACTGAAACATCAATTACAAGGACAGTCATATGATTCCAGTTGTTTTCCATAATCTTTCAGGTTATGATGCCCACTTTATCATTGCGGACATTGCTACGAGGATTGGAGGTAAAGTTGATCTACTTCCCATCATAAAGGAGAAGTATTTCTCATTTACCAATCACATAGATGAGTACCCTATTCAGTTCCGCTTCATGGACAGTTTTCGATTTATGGCATCCTCCCTAGACAAGTTGGGATCCTATTTACCGGAATTTCCAAATTTGAAATCACACTTTGCACATTTAGATAATAGGCATTTTTCGCTATTAACGAAGAAAGGCATAATGCCGTATGATTATATCGACTCCTTCGAGCGATTTACCGAAACCCACCTACCACCATCCAAAGATGATTATTATAATAAGCTAGATAACAAATCATGTCCTCGCCGATTATACCGACGAGCCCATGAAGCTTGGAACAGTTTTATGTGCCGAAGTTTGTGTGAATATGTTGACCTGTATATGAAAACTGATATTCTACTCCTGGCCGACGTCTTTGAACGATTTCGCGCTAGCTGTCATAACACGTACAATCTGGACCATGCCCACTATTTTACATTAACTGGCTTCACTTGGGACGCGATGTTGAAGCATACAGGAATTGAGCTGGAATTACTAACCGACGTTGATTTGTTCCTGTTTGTTGAACGAGGCATTCGAGGAGGTTTGAGCCAAGTATGTGGCAAGAGGCGGGCCAAAGCTAACAACATGTGTCTTAATAACTATGATTCCAACAAGCCTCAAACATATTTGATGTATTCTGATGTAAACAATCAATATGGATAGGCAATGTCGCAATATCTACCATATGGGGGTTTGTAATGGGCTGATACTAACATTGCTGTCGCATCAATACCTGATAATGCAGATGACGGGTATATGCTCGGGGTAGAATTGGAATATCCACAAAAGTTAAATGATCAACATAAAGACCTCCCATTTTGTGCTCAACATAATAATCCTAAGACACTGAAGCCTTCTAAGAATGTTAACGAGCCGACAAAATTAATGACTACATTGTATAATAAACAAAAGTATGTCATACATTATGTAGCCCTCAAACAGGCATTGAAGCATGGTCTTGCAGTCAAGTAAATTCATAGAGTACTCAAATTCAGTCAGCGTGGCTGCGTTCTTACATAGATCTAAACACTGAGCTAAGGAAGAAGGCAGTTAACGAATTTGAAAAAAACCTATTCAAGTTGATGACCAATGCTGTATTTGATAAAACGATGGAAGTAGATAAGCTAGGAGAGTTCTGGAACGGAAGTCAGAGTAAACATGCTATATTTTCCAAAGGGGTCCCGAATAATGGTGTGTGGGCGTGCTGGATATTTTTCCAACGGGGTTTCATTATTAAATGTTAGATTCCTACATTTCATGAGCGCCATCTAGCGGAGAGGGGGTAAGTTACTGCATTTAGATTCCTACAATTCATGAGCGCCATCTAGCGGAGAGGGGATAAGTTACTGCATTTAAATTCCTACAATTCATGAGCGCCATCTAGCGGAGAGGGGATAAGTTACTGCATTTAAATTCCTACAATTCATGAGCGCCATCTAGCGGAGAGGGGATAAGTTACTGCATTTAGATTCCTAATTTTCATGACCGCCATTAGAGATTATTAATTTAATTATTTTATTACTGAGGAAAAAAAGTTCACCATTGCGCGGGATCGAACCTACAACCACACACACCAACACGTTAACAGTCTAAGCGTTTTCCAAGCCTGCTATCTCGGTTACCCATGTGAATGTGAGAAAGCAATGTATATATTTTGGATGACGGCGCGTGCGCACTTACATCAGATAAGCGGCGAGCTCATAAATTGAAATGTTGTCGCTGTGTTAACATCGATGTCGACACCGCTTCGACGTGAGGGCGATAAGCCGTTTGGGTCTGCGCGCTCGGAAAACCCTTCTCGTTTCAAGCAAACGACTCCCAAAATCGTCTTTTGCCGAAAATTTGATGGCGATTCAGTTTTTGATTCATTTAAATCGGTCAAGATTTGATTTTCGTAAAGAATATACGAGTTGAATTGCAAATTATGCTTATTCGACACAACAGCATCATTAAACGTGCTTAAGAAATCAGTGAAATAAAATGTGTTATGTTTAATATTGTATCAAAAGAGATTTTCTGAATAAAACAACATTATACTTAAAATTTGCTTTATTTAATAAATGATTTTATCAAACAAAATTTTTAGATAGAGTACGGAGTGATTCTTCTTGATGGCATCTCATTGCGTTGACGAAAACGTGTAGGATTTTTGAAAACCTTCTCATTCCAATCTTTTTCACTGAATTGGGTGATTGGATTGATAGTCATATCATTGAACAATGTAAACACCTTTTGTTTTTCCTCAAAAAAGTTTAAAATATTTTTTAATTCCTCCAAACGTCGAATGTGTTGCTCCAACCTTTCTTTCAACATCATCGTAACTCTATGACTCTCAGACTGAAACTGCTGTCAAAAAAACTTGTTTCTTGTCTACACCCCTTCTCCAATAAAAAACATTTTTTTAAATCTCTCTATTGCTCATAAAGGTAAAGTATTACAAAACCATTTATACAATTCATCAACATTTCTAAGACTACAATTATAGAATTGACTGCTACGTGTGTGGTGCATACATGATGTAAATTCGCTGTTGTTGAACGCTGGAACAGTGTGCCATGAGTCATCAAATTCCTCCAAATTCACGACTCTACTAGCTTGCTCGCCGTAGAAAGATTGAAGTTTATCATCCAAAAATTGCTTCTTCTGATGTCCTCGCACATAGATGATATCAATTTCGTTGAGTTTTTCCTTCAGAATATCATCCAACGATTCGTATGGTATAAAGCCGGAAGAATATTTGAGGTTATGTACATGCTTCTCCAAATAACAAACGCCATATCGGTCTGCTTTGCTTAGCGATGAGAACGGTATTGGTGGTGATAGCAAATAATTACTACATCGACGGCCAATCCTTAAGGCAATTTCTTTGGGGTGGAATTGGCACTTCACATTGAAGCCTTGAATGTCTACGAACGCTATTCTCATCTCTCCTCGACGATGGTTGAACTTAAACTGATGACAGAGGTCATCCTAGTTCCATCTCTTTATAATTTCACTGAGAGGATGTTGTTCAATTATGTTATCGTGAATGATGATGCAATAGACACAAGTATTTGCTGGAAAACCTTTGGACGCTTCTATTTCAAGCTTGACATCAACACTTGAACTTTTCACGCTTTCATCTCGATGAGAACAATCGATGACAAATAGAGGTTTATCTGCAAATTCAGAGTAACTTAGGAGCGGCGTATGTAGATAGGAGTGTTTGTAGCTTTTTCCAAATTGAGTGTAGTTGAAGTAAGCTTCGGTAAAATCCCCCTTTTCAAAGTCCAAATGCATCTTCTCCTTTGGATAGCTGTCTCCGTTCAGCGTCAAGGTGATATTCATGATGTTTGCATAATTAAATTTCGTAGGATCGTTATTCACTTGGTTCTTTTTGTGGTTGCTCTGGAAACAAACGATGACATAGCGAGGACTTTCTAAAAATGATGAAGTTTTCACCGACCAAATTTCGTTGGTGGCTCCTGTAGTGAGAGCAGGCAACATGTGAATTTCCCATTTTCTAAACGGTATCAAGATGGGAGTGTCAGCTTTGATTGCTTTTAAAAGTTGCAATTTAATTTGATCGTTTGGATGCAATCTTTGCACTTTGAGCTCGATATTTTCAATTTCCAATTGTACTTCAGTTGTTGTAGAATTGGCGATGGTAAAGCATTGATTGTCATTTTGAGCACGCACTAATCGGATGGTATGTTTTCCATATACGACATATTCGTAGTCATTGAAAATATTCAAAAAATGTTTCAACGGAATGAGCATACTAAATGACAAAGTATCCGCATTGATGATACCAACATCTTTATCTGGACTCCAAGTCGCTATACTCAAGGGTTTAGACTCTTCTTCACTATAACATAAAAACCCTCGAACGGTACTCACAATTCCAACGTCACGCACTGATTCCAACTCTTTACCATTTTGTTCGTAGCTAATGGATTGGAACATGAAAGCGCCAGCATTATTGACAAAAGATACTTCTCCATTACCCTTGGTGCGCTTAATTTTTCCACTGATATGTAACAGGCTTGCGTAAAGAGCATCGAAAGCATCTGATTGATTAATGCTAATTTCTATGACATCATTGTTGCGGAAAGATTTAACGTATGGATAGTAGGTACGCCATTCATCTTTTTGAATTGATGTGTCCATTTGAGGTTTTTGGAAAATGTTGAACACTTGCGGAGATAACATTGTAGCCTAAGGATTTGAGAAATCGGATATTTTTCACACTGAGTTCACGGCGGTGTTGGATGTTCTTTGTCTCGAAGAAGACTGATGGCCTATTCGTAGGTAGATGTATTTTATAAATACCTAGTACCATAATTCTTTGAGATGTAATCGAATTATGATTTCTTCACCTTGGAAATTCACCAGCTGAAAGTTTTGGTCCAAAATTTTAAGTGTTATATTATGAATCTCGTCTGTAGTGATGGGTAGATAAATGAGAGGATTTGGACTTTCGTCGATAGCGTAACCAGGATCTTCTCTTATAGCAAATTCGTAGATTGTGTGCGAAGGTCTATCGTTGTAGAAGGCTCCCGAAGTAATGTTGGAATCGATGTGTATGGTTCGTACTTTTATAATGTTGACAGGCTGATCGGACATGTGAGTAACATTTTTTGGTAGAATCTTAGGAGAGTATCCCAATATGTGTGTCAAACTATCGTTCGGAGTGAAATCAATATCAAAATCTTTACAAAAAATTTCACATTTCAATGTATTATTATTCGGTTTGAGGTAGAAGTAATCTTCAGGCTTTACCTTCGTCGTCTTTGGTACGATTGCTTTCTGAATAAACTTTTCAATATCCTCAATTTCGTATGCTCCCGTTGGAATGTCGATGCTTTTCTTACCCTTTCCATCTACATAGTGGAACTTTGTACCTTCATCGATGTTGGGTATACTGTTGTACGAATGAAAACTTAGAAGAGCTAAACCATATTCACTGTCACGCTGCAAGTGAAGCGGTGGTGATAGATCAATTGAGAGAATCGAAGAATGACTCTTCAAAGTCAGTATTGTATCACTTCGTTTCATCGACATGACTGATACACAAGTAGTTGTGACAGTATCTTTTATTGACATAGAAATGCTAAACACAAGTGTCCACAATTGTTTTGATCATATGTTTGATATACATCGTGATTATAAAATATCTTGACACGCTGCTTTCCAAAATAATCGACCAATTCCTTTGGCGGCTTCAAATTTCCAAAACTATCGAAATATTGTATAGTGTTATCATTCTTTTTGTAAGCTACCCAATGTGTACCTGGATTGATGGAGGAATCTAAATTCACTACGGCACATTCGTGACGTCTTGTATGGTCAGGAAGAGTGTCTCGCATAAAAACACCACGAAAATGTGGAATTTTCATCTTTTTCGCACATTTCATAATCTCCCCATCGTACAGAGCTCGGTTGGGTAGCTGAGCTAGTAGTTTTTTTGTTTCAAGTACAATCCTTCTCCTCCTTTATGCTGTTTCTTCAAGAACAGACCGAATCCGTTACGCGTTTTTCGTAGATACAAGCCGGATCCCAAATGTTCCATAGCTTTATTATGTCGTGCGTCTTCTTCCATCTTTTTCTTTGCATTTTTCGTGTCGATGATGGTCTTTGCGATGGCGCTCGCTCCTCCAGCCAGCGACCCTAGAGCCGAGAGACCGGCAAACAAGGGAATTAGCGGTAGAAATCCGCCACTTTTTGGCAATGGTATAATTCTAGGTACTCGAATACGTTTTCGGCCTCCACATTTTTTGACAGCTAATCGAGCGGCTTTCAAAGCAGCAGCAGATGACTTTTTCAAACTGCCACCTTCGTGATGAGACTTTTCCATAGCTTGATGAATCTTCTTTGCAATTTGGGAGAATCGTTTATCCATACCCATGCCGAGTTTACGTTTTGCCTTCATAGCGTTGGTGACGAACCAAGCAGCAGATTTTTCACCAAATTTTGCGTCTTTCGATTTGACTCGTTCCCAAGCTCTATGTTCCAACACTTGATCGGCTTTATGACGTTCTTCCAATGATTTGTTTTGAGAGTATGCAATGTCGTGTTCCCTGCAAGCTTCGTCCAACGGATTTATACCTCTATCTCCACGTTCTAAGCGTTCTTTCAATTTAGTTCCCGGTCCACAATAAGAATAGCCTGGCAGATGTAGTTCGAATGGTAGGTTATTGATAAGCGTATTAACCACACCCTTACCGTGATGAATCAACATTGAAAATGATGTCAATATTGAAAGACATGAACATTTATACAAAATCCTAAACATTTCATGGTATCGTGCACAACATGTATATATATATATATATATATATATATATATATATATATATATATATATATATATATATATATATATATATATATAATGATGAATTTTTAATGATTGGGGTTGCAGTCAAAATGCCAATAAAATTAAAACTCTTTAATCAATGTCGAGCTTTCGGTAACGCTTGTTACCTTCATCGGGACAAACTAAAATAACGAACAAATTAATTATAACAAAAAATATTAATAATATGAACTACTTACAATCGTGAGATTAATGAAATTTACCAGCTACAAACATTTGTTATTATGCATTTAACTTTATGATTGAACTTTTATGTTTCATAATTAAAAGTTACTATGGAATTACGCATACTAAGATCAATCTATGTATGTAGCTAATAAAAATGGAACACACTTCAGAAGTTAATCACAGGATATATCATTTAAAAAATGGATATAATATAAAAATATGGCATTATCTTGTATAATATGAAACTATATATTAATTTAGAGAAACATCAGATGGCACACTATGATAATTATCATTATATAATTTTAAAATATATGAGTATATGGAACTAAGTCCATTTATATCCGAACGTTTATTCATAACATTTGTTTCTTTTTGAATATGAATCATTTCTAAGAAACTTCGTTTAAAAATGTTCTTTTCAGAACATAGAACAATTGAGTTTTCAAAATCTATAGTGTGCTTTTTGTTTATGGCATGTTCGGTCAAGGCACATAAACTTATTCACTCAAAAAAGGCCGATTTCTCTCACTAATCAACCTCTAAATTTTTGGGTGAGATAGATGTTTTGAAATCCTAAAATACTCTTTAATGTTCTTTCAAATATTCATAAATATTCAAAATAATATATAAAATCATATTCTCCCACAATACGACATGAGAATGAAACATTTTGAAAATCATTCACTTTTCCAGAAACAAGCTGATATCTCTCACTAATCAGCATGCATATTTTCGAAAACAGTAAATGTTATGAAAATCTTTCATAAATAGATTATACATTTAATCTCAAATAAACATATAATGAATTTTAAGAGAATAATTCTCTTTGATCAACTAAATTTCTCTCACTAATAAGTTGATCTAAATATTTATATTGTTTATGGAAACCTAAGATTCTAAAATTAATTACTATAAAATCAGTTAAGACCAGTCTTTCATCTATATATAGGTACATATATCCCACACACATTAATCCATTTATAACCAATATACATATATACACATATATATACACACACATATTGGTTATAAATGGATTAATGTGTGTGGGATATATGTACCTATATATAGATGAAAGACTGGTCTTAACTGATTTTATAGTAATTAATTTTAGAATCTTAGGTTTCCATAAACAATATAAATATTTGGATCAACTTATTAGTGAGAGAAATTTAGTTGATCAAAGAGAATTATTCTCTTAAAATTCATTATATGTTTATTTGAGATTAAATGTATAATCTATTTATGAAAGATTTTCATAACATTTACTGTTTTCGAAAATATGCATGCTGATTAGTGAGAGATATCAGCTTGTTTCTGGAAAAGTGAATGATTTTCAAAATGTTTCATTCTCATGTCGTATTGTGGGAGAATATGATTTTATATATTATTTTGAATATTTATGAATATTTGAAAGAACATTAAAGAGTATTTTAGGATTTCAAAACATCTATCTCACCCAAAAATTTAGAGGTTGATTAGTGAGAGAAATCGGCCTTTTTTGAGTGAATAAGTATCAGTGCACTTTCAGAATAATCATGTTTGTATGTTTCGTATTGTGAGAGAATATAATTACACTTATATAGAAATTTTTAATAATATTATGTATCTTTTTCTTTTAACTGTCAGCTCAAGCCCAGAATAAAAGTAATTTAGTCTATGTATGGGTATATATGTAAGTATTTATGTTGTTGTTGAAATAATTTTGTAACGATTTGTAGTTTGCCCTGAAGAAGAGAATAAACATTCTCGAAAGGTCGGCTTCAATCAAAGAATTTTATTGAATATATGACTGCATCCCCAAGAACATCTTTTTATTTAAATTCTTCAAAGAAGAATCCAATATAATATATATATATATATATATATATATATATATATATATATATATATATATATATATATATATATATTATATTGGATTCATCTTTGAAGACTTTTTAAAAAAACTTTATTTACTTTAACAAATTTATTAGTCGACTTAATTTTGAAATAACAGGCCGAAAATGAGACAAGTACAGCAAAGAGTTCTACTTTACTAAGTTTTACGTACTAATCTGACAATCGCTCAGGGATGTCTATTTAAATAGCTTTTTTTTAGGTGCAAACTAAACAGTTTCTAGAATGTTTCTAAGCGATTTAGATTGCACCGTTATAATTTCTAGGAATAATCCTATGTTACATGATATGATTGTTATGGCAGGAAGCTGTAATATGAGGTTTCATACTGTAAGGCAATATGTTAGCTTTGAAAGATGAAATTTAATAATTAATTGTACGTGACTTTTTAAAAAATACCAGCGACAGACTGTCGCGACGGATAATTCGAGAATATTAAATATTTAAAATATAATATATCTGGATATTTGTAATATAACAACTATCTGAATATGTCTAATATAACAGCTATCCCCCATATGAAAAAATTTATGTTATACGTCAATTTTCGAAAAATTATAAAGCATAAGTTAAGTGGAGTAAAATTAACTTAATAGTTTGAATAACTGAATATATAAGCTGTATTACTTGGATACAATATTAAATAATTAAAAATAAAAACGTTAAAGTTCATAATTGAAATTAATGTGAGCACTCTAAAGCACTAAACATCAGTTGAGTTCGATTTCTTCGGTATCGGGTTCCTCAAGGGTTGGTCGTTTCCGGGGCAGGTAGCGGCGAAATGACTCGTGGAACTTTCTCTTTGGTGAAGGGTTGTTGGTCTGGATGATGATGTCTGTTTTCTTATTTCTAAATTTGATAAAAATGTAGACAACCAGTAAACTGATAACTAGAATGATGGTGAAAATTGTTATCCATGGGATGCTTCTCTCGATGAGGGGTTGGTTTATTAAATTATCAAGATCTCTTGAATATTGCTCCATTTTATCTCTGGAGATTTCCAAATCATCGATATTTAGATTGTTAATTTTGAGTGGTTTAAGACCAGTTAATTTTACTTTATCTGGTATTTCTTGACAACAATTGTACTTGAGTATGATTGGATGGTGATTGAAAGTGAAATTTGTAAACTTGCTTGCTTCAGTCTGAATTTTGGTTATGCCAATAAATGCGTAGCAGTTTGATTCCAGTTTCACTACTGAATTTTGTTATATGACGATTGATTTTTGGTGTTGACCTGGACAATTGATGGTGGAGTATGTAGTTTCGGTAACTATGATGAGCCAAAGGTTTGATTCAAGTTTCTGGATGTTGTAACCTTGTCCATATATTATAGAACTTTAACAATTTTCGGGAATTTTGTTGTAGCTTCTGAAGAGGAGTGTTTCACAAGCAGCGTTGTTGTCTATTGGATAAGCATAGAGCCCTGAGCAAAGTTTTTGTCTTGGTGCCAATGGTATGCAAACACTTAAATCCTTTATGGTTACATACATCAAAGAATCATCGTCTCGCGCAAGATATTTTTGTGGAAATGATAAAACATGATGTAAACCAGTTCGTTCATCAAATATCGGAATAGGATAGAGATGGAATAAGGTGAA
The DNA here is from genome assembly GCA_958507055.1 of Crioceris asparagi. Taxonomy (NCBI): domain Eukaryota; kingdom Metazoa; phylum Arthropoda; class Insecta; order Coleoptera; family Chrysomelidae; genus Crioceris; species Crioceris asparagi. The sequence goes on along the minus strand of OY293827.1, from coordinate 72,137,106 downwards.
GGTCTGTCCTGTTGAAAATTTTCCATATTTGGTTGGGTAATATGGGAATTTTCATAACAAATTTCTCTGTCACTTTTAAGATTTTGATATTATTGAAGTCCGTGGTTGTCGTCGTCATTTTCTAGATAACAGTAATTATTGGGATCGTTATAATAATCATTATAGTGATTTTCGGGTTGTTCCTTAATTAATTACTATAAAATCAGTTAAGACCAGTCTTTCATCTATATATAGGTACATATATCCCACACACATTAATCCATTTATAACCAATATACATATATACACATATATATACACACACATATACATATATATATATATATATATATATATATATATATATATATATATATATATATATATATATATTTATATATACACATATACATACACACACATACATACATACATAAATACATATATAAAAATAAAATAAATATTACATGTCAAGTATAGGTACATATTACATACCCAACTATACATAAATATCTATACATATTAATTTTGAGATACATCTGGAGAAAAATTATTATAATTATCATTTTATAATTTTAGAATATAAGAATAAATGAAACTAAGTCCTTTTAAATCTGAGCGTTTGTTCATATTGTTATTATGTTTCTTAATATTCACCATTTCTAAGAAACCACGTTTAAAATTTCCCGGAACATAGTGCAATAGTATTATCAAAATCAATACTATGTTTCTTATGGATAGCATGTTCTGTCAAGGCACAAGATTTTTTATTTCGTCTAATATCACTTTTATGAGATGTAATCCTTCCCGAAATATTTTTGGAAGTTTGACCAATATATGATAATCCACAGTCTAGGCAATTTACTTTATATATTCCTCCAGATTATTCTGTTATTTTTAAAGGAGTCTTTAATTTAGAAAATAAACTAGATACTGTTTTTACATTCTTTCTCGAAATTATAACATTATACCCCTTAAAAATATTAACAAGTTTATTAGTGAGTTCATTGATGTAATGTAGAGATCTATAGATAGGTAAAATATTATTTGCATTAGAAATATTATTAGAATTTGGTGCGTTATTGGGAACTATTTCATTTATTTCAAGATTAAGTTCAGGATGCATCAAACATTTGTTTATCAATTTTAGAGGAAAGGAATTTTCTAGTAATATTTGTTTTAATTTAGTTAAACATTCATTTCTATATAAATTATGTGAAATTTTGATAGCTCTACGTTTTAATGCTATAATTAAGTTAATTTTAATTTTTTGTGGATGATAGGAGAATTTTATATAATAATAATATTATAATTTTTTTTATTTTTTTTATGTTTAAAATTTTTTTTTCAATGACGAATATTATAAACAAATATTTGGCACTCCAATGGGTTCAACCATATCACCTATTTTAGTAAATTTTGTCCTAGGTGAAATGATACAAGTTTCAAAAACGAAAATTTCTTTCCCAATTCCATTTATCAAACGATATGTTGATGATCTAATATTGGCTTTACCCTCAAATAAAGATGATGAAACATTAAATATTTTTAATCTTTTTATCAGTTTACAGTTGAACTAGAAAGTGAACAATGTCTTCCTTTTTTAGATATGATGGTATGTAGAGATAATGCAGGTACACTACGTACAAAATGGTACAGAAAGCCTCTATGCAGTAATAGATACATAAATTTTTTAAACATAGAAAAATAAAAAAAAATTATAATATTATTACTATATAAAATTCCCCTATCATCCACAAAAATGAAAATTAATTTAATTATGGTATCAAAAAGTAGAGCTATCAAACTTTCACATAATTTATATAGAAATGAAAGTTTAACTAAATTAACACAAATATTACTAGAAAATTCCTTTCCTCTAAAATTGATAAACAAATGTTTGATGCATCCTGAACTTAATCTTGAAATAAATGAAATAGTTCCCAATAACGCACCAAATCCTAATAATATTTCTAATGCAAATAATATTTTACCTATCTATAGATCTCTACATTACATCAATGAACTCACTAATAAAATTGTTAATATTTTTAAGGGGTATAATGTTATAATTTCGAGAAAGAATGTAAAAACAGTATCTAGTTTATTTTCTAAATTAAAGACTCCTTTAAAAATAACAGAAAAATCTGGAGTAGTATATAAAGTAAATTGCCTAGACTGTGAATTATCATATATTGGTCAAACTTCCAGAAATATTTCGGGAAGGATTACATCTCATAAAAGTGATATTGACAGAACATGCTATCAGTAAGAAACAGTATTGATTTTGATAATACTATTGCACTATGTTCTGAGAAAAATTATTTTAAACGTGGTTTCTTAGAAATGGTGAATATTAAGAAACATAATAACACTATGAACAAACGCTCAGATATAAAAGGAGTTAGTTGATGTATCTCAAAATTAATATGTATAGATATTTATGTATAGTTGGGTCTGTAATATGTACATATACTTGACCTATACTTGACATGTAATATTTATTTTATGTTTATATATGTATTTATGTATGTATGTAGGTGTGTGTATGTATATGTATATATATATATATATATATATGTGTGTAATTAAAGAAATCTATATTAGTTCATTAATGAATATTAATATTATATATATATATATATATATATATATATATATATATATTGGTTATAAATTGATTAATGTGTGTGGGATATGGGTACATATATATACATATATATGTGTGGGATATATGTACCTATATATAGATGAAGGACTGGTCTTGACTGATTTTATAGTAATTTACCTTAGAATCTTGGGTTTCCATAAACAATAGAAATATAAAATCAACTTATTACTGAGAGAAATTTTGTTGATCAAAGAGAATTATGTTCTTAATATTCATTGTATGTTTATTTGAGATTAAATGTATAATCTATTTATGAAAGATTTTCATAACATTTACTGTTTTCGAAAAT